>BROE01000005.1:9742518-9785013 GCA_036571765.1 Plecoglossus altivelis | reverse complement strand
GACAGAGAGAGAGAGAGAGAGAGAGAGAGAGAGAGAGAGAGGGCTACGCTAACTGACATTCCCATTACTCAATCCATCCCTATCACATTCCTATCGCCAGTTCTGTCTATGCCAGGGCATGGGTCTGCAAGCCCTCACACACCCGCAGGACAAAAGAGCATTTCAGAACCAGATCATTGCGTCATGTGGTCTGAACTGGCATGAGTTCCTCTACTGAACAGATACGACTGATTCACGGCAAAGCCTCTCCGGTAAGCTTCTCATTTGTTTCTAGGATGAAGGAGTACATACTGAGGATTAGAGCTTTGTGGTAAGGTGTCCAGCTTCTTTTGCCAATTCCACTTATCGCTGTCATTGGGTTGTTTCAGACGTTCTAACTGAGATGCCTTCAAATGACCCGCAACAACAAAAAGAGTTTACGGTCCAAGCATCCTGGAGACTCACAGATCTGTGGCAGATACTGTTCTATGTTTTAATGACACAAATGTCCATCAGATAGTACTACAAATACATGAGGAAGTATGAGGAAGATGGATAAAGAAAAAAAAAAAGGGACAGAAACATTTTTCCACTGGGATATTCAGTTGGGGAATTACAAGAGCCAAACGTCAACATGCTTAATCTGTAACAGCAACGAATGTACAGCTAGAGTGTAACAATATGCGGACGCATCAGGAATCGGAGGAATCCGGCCTTAATACCCGACCCCAACCACAATCTCTATATATGGGACCACGCTGAGTTGGGGGGAAATTCAACCCAATTCCGCCCGGAGACAAAAAGCATTCCATTCCTTTACTCAAGAGTTTTCTATTCCCAGGAACGAAGGCAATGTTAATTTGAGTTACAAAATGTGTTTGTTAGACTTAAAACAGCTGAGGCTTGTCTGGTAGGGGAGTGTGAGTCCTGCCATCTGTGTAGGGCAGGCGGTCCAATGTGGGTACAACACACATGTACACACACGGCCATCTCTCCTCTTATTTAAAAATAAAATGAGAGGCAACCATGCCTCATCCATCATGGCAAGCTATCTTTCTCTTCCCCTCCATTTTCTGTCTTATTTCCCCTCTCTCCGTCTCTCCCTCGCTCTCCTCATTTCCCCTCATCACATGTCCCCTCTCTCTCCCACACTTTTGGAGAACTAAAGCAACAGTCTGTGGGACTTACCCTCCCATGCACACAGTAGAGAAGGAAGAGGGGAATGCCACAAGCACTGAGAAGCCTTTCTGTGTCTGCCTGGAACTAAGGCCTTGCCCTGTGGAGAGGAGGGGGGGAACTTGGGTAGACACAGGCGACACACTGGAAAATGTTCACGACCCCCGTGGGTGTCTTAAAGGGGGCACTGTCTAATGCATCTCTCTTGGGTGTGAGAGGCCAGACTGTAGCAGGGAGCCTGAGTAAATCAAAAGGTCTAGGATAAAACTGGGGGTGATGGACAAAGGTCTCTGACAAAGCCCACAGTCAAAATCCATGGTTGCTTCAGTAGCTACCAACCACAGTTATAAAAAAATATAAGATCTTACATGATCACACTTTTCATTAGTCATTAGTATCACAGCCCACAATGGGGGTAACAATGAAGGAGGAGATGGAAAATGTGTGTGTGTTTGAAAGAGAGTGAGTACATGAGCATGCGCACAATCGTGAGGAGGGGGCTTGAAGGGACAGGATGGGCAGGGTCTGATTGCAGCCGGCCAGCCGGCCAGTCGCCCCCCACCCCACCACCCCCCCACCCCAAGAGGAGCAAGGAGCAACATTTTCTCATGACACTGATGAAAGGTCTATCCTAACAGGAAGTGGCGTGGAACGAAGGAGTCTAGAGGCCACTGGGCCACTTGGTGCACAGCAGGGCTTCTGCCTCCTCTTCCTTCTCACACTTCCCTTCTGATTGGGAACTCCATGAGTGAAAAACCAGGTGCCATGAAAACACTCGAAAAATACAAGTAGACAGTCGCTTGGCACAGGACAGCAAGCAGTCTGAGAAACCAAGAAGAGGTGAGGCTGGCTGAAGGAAAAAGACTTGAAACAATAAGAACGTTTATCTGAAGACAGTTTGTGTCACTGCCTCAAGAAAGGTGGCAGAGCTGTGTGTGTGTCCACAGGACATCCCTCTTGTGAATACCCGCAGGAGGTTACACAATACATTACAATGCACTGTTAAACAAGCCAGGAGTGCAGCTACTGCCGACACTGATGCAAGGCCAAGGTTCAACCCAAAAATGCTTAAGGTTAAATTTGTGTTAAGTTTACTCTGTAAGAAGATATCTACAACCTTGGCAGTAAAAAAAAAAAAACTAGACATCAAACGCCCTCCCTTCTTTGCAATTACTCATTCTGTTCACTGCATTCCTTTTCCCCTGCTTTTGGTAGCATCCTCCAGGGACATGGGTCAGGAAGTACCATGTTTGTTCCAAAGCAAATTCCATGAATACCAAAGTGGAACGTCAAGGGAGGAGTCCCATTTCTCCCGCTTCCTCCCTCCGTTGACCAGTCACTCACTGCAGAAGCCAGGGATCTGTTCACAAGGATGGAGGGGGGGACGACTAACATTTCACAGGTTAACTTTCCCTAACATACCTTTCAATATCAATTATTCTTCCCTGTTTTGAAGCATATTTTCTTTGATATTAGACATTTGGTTCACCGCAGTCTTAATGACGACGTGATCGAGCGTTGCTTGGCTGTACCGTTTTTTCAGCATTGTTCAATTCCGGTACTGGTAAAGTATATTTAGACAGCTACCCGTGAGACACCGCCAATCAAGCACCGTATTGGCCGATCTTATTCAGAACATCCCCCAAAAGCGTGTGGGGTTAAAACGTGACATATTGGCACCTGTCAGAGGTCCAAATCAATACAGCCCAGTGCACTATAGACCAAATCAATCTAGCTGCCAGGGTTTCTGTGGCCGCCTATCCTGTACTGGCTCTATTGCTTCCTCTGTCACACATTTCACTGTGCTACACGCCCTGTGCTACTACACACGCTGCGATAAAAAATCCAGGGAACTTTATTTGCACTCGTGTAAGAGGGGAAGTTGTAAGGTGACCTGATTCTGATATGAGCCCAGGATTCTGGCGTGGAGCCTGAGAGATGGTTGCCATGCCTGATGAGGTAACCCACTACCACAGATCTAGGGGTTCATTCAGCCTTTTCACCCTGCTGGTTAAAAGAGGGACTGCAGATCCACGTGTGCAACAGGTTAAATGTCTAGATATTTGACAGGGGACCAAGCCATCCTGTTCGCTATGAAGAGACTAAGCATGATAGCATATGTATCCATATCCAGGTATCCAGAGAGTTCCACTCACATATACTTCAAACATCCTGTCTGCCTAGGGGTTTTAAAGAATTTCACTGATAGATAAAGAGGAAGGGATATAGTATACATAACATGCTTTTATCTGTAGAAACTATGAGAAGCCAGTTGGACCAAGCTAATGAGGATAAGCACTGCATAGCAGAGCGCTAGGTCCTGTGTCCTAGGAGCTGCTACAGAGAAAGGGGAAATGGTATAGTTCTGCATTCGATGCTTTAACATTAGCATAGCATTTGCAATTATCAAATGCACCAAAACACTCCCAGACAATTCAAAACTGTTACCAGGGCAGCAGGAAATACCAGAACCAACTTCCAGAGGACAAGGAGCAGAGAGGGAGAGGGAGAGGGAGAGAGAGAGAGAGAGAGAGAGAGAGAGAGAGAAATAGTCAACTAGAAGGGAAGCCCATGTCTCTCTTATTTACTGTTGCCAGTAAACACCAATATCCAAAAATAGTCCAGTCAAATAGGCATTTCTAATGCAAAATATCTATGTTTCGTGCAATGTTAAAAAGAACACTTAAAATGACAGTTATTTTCACTGTTAATGACACAATCTGTTTGTTTTAATAGAGACGGTCATATGCATAGCATGACTGATATTGCATTTGGCCCTAGATACCCCCACAGGCTACAGCTACACAAATATCAATTCAGGATTAACGAACCTGATAGGTTACTAATATTGATTACAGTGCAAGCTAATCATTACTTGCTTGTACTGCTGGTAACATGTGCACAAATTATTATTTTCCTTAACAAATATGACTCTGCAGTGTTAGATGAAACAACCTTTAGATGCAGCTTGCAATCACACAAAAACAGGTCCTGATCAGTTTTTTCTTCAAAACCCCAGCAGAAACGTCCTGAGGCTACAGTAACAGTGGAATGTGGTGGAAACTTCCCAGCAGGCTTTTTGCTGTGGATCAACGACAATGCATGCTGTGGTAGGTAGTGGTGATACAGCCTAAAGGCAACTGTGTGTGTGTGCGTGTGTGTGCGTGCGTGTAAGCAAGAGTTGTGTTGTGTTTATTGGTCTCTAGGCCAACCATTAACTTCACACACTCTGGTCAAAAAGCCCAAACAAGCTTCACCAGGCCTTAGCCGTTAAGCGCCAGCCACACACCGCTGGTGTTGTTAGTACCAGTTAGAGCGAGGTGGCTTTCTCCTGCCCCTGGCAGGCTTGCTGTGGTGTGCTGTCCCAGTTCAGACTTGTGAACAAAGGAGGGTTGGCAACAATACATCTTGTCTGTGAGGCGGTGAGAGCACAATGCAACAGTGTGTTTTCTGTGCAAATAAAGAGAATGATCTGTAATGAGATCCAAGCTGTCAATGTGCTTATTAAAGAACCTGACCAAAGTAACACTGATGGAAGAGAGGCTGGTGGATGGGGAGGGGGCTTCAATGTCCATGTAATCCCAGTCCTCTCCATCCTTACCATGGATATCGACGGGACGTTTGGCTGTCACATCTTTGTCATTGGGTGAGGTGGCAGGGGGGTACTCAAAGACCATGAGTTCCAGCGCAACATCCTCCCAGCAAAGCACTCAGACTTCCTGCTGCACCCACACATCTGTGTGTGTGTGTGTTTGTGTGTTTGTGTCTGTGTGTAATGCCAGCATCTGGCATACAGCTGTGTAGAATGGGGAACCCATACAACATAAAAGATCTTTATCAACCCAGCCTTTTTGAACCTGTCCACAAAGTATATTAAGAAGGCTGTCAGAACGTAGTACTATAGAGCATCGCTTTTGTAGAATACAGCCTCTGCCAGTGTCAGGGACACAGTAACAGGTTCCGTTATTGAAATTCCCATTAAAAAAAACAAAAAAACAAATTTCAAGCTCTGAACACTGTTGCTGCAGCCAAATAAGCCAAAATGTATATTTCATCCTGCACTTGAACCTCTCTGTGGAGCATCCTTTACAATGCTACAATTCACTCCATCTCTGCACCATCATCACATGGCAGCCTAGGGGCCTCACTCTGCAGCATTCCACTGACTTGTGCTTTAGCGGCCACCCATGTGGCCTGGGCTGGAGCACTCTACACTGGGGATATCATACCTGAGTCCAGCAAGGACTATTAAAACACCAGGGCCTCAGCTATATACCCACAATGGTGCTTTAAAGTCACAACACAGAAATCTAACGGCTGGCTGGGGGGAAACAGCAGTCATACAGCTATTAAACTAATGTGCATCATAAAACTCAGACATAAACAATTCCCTCATAAAGAAAATTGAGGAAAAACTTTTGTTGGATCACCCAGTTGCTTTGGACAACACGCTAGAACGCTTCACACTGAGCCAGGGTATTAAGTTACCAAGTTTTGTGTGTGAGACGTTTTGGGGAGAATCTGCTGAGGTGGAAAAACAGGCTGTCTGGCATGGAGCTTGACATCAGGCTAGGAGCGGCACAGTAGATGCAGGAGGATTTAGGTTAAAGCTAGCAGGAGCATGGGGGGTCTGTACTGGACAGCAAGGCTTCTGAGCAACAACCAGGCTCTGTTAAAGACTATACTGAAGGAGAGTGTCCATTCTTGCTTCAATATGACCTGTGACCTAGTGCAAACAATACCTGGATTGATGCAATTTACCTAGTGAAATGCCTTTCTTGCATGAGTGGATTTGGCAGGTGTAGCCAACATGGTGATCTGACACTGCTTGGCAAGGCGTTATCTTTACATTTTGCAACCATTTAGAACATGCAACATCCCACTGAAGGTTTTTCAGGGTGGACCCCTGGCAGACCAAAATAGATTCAATTATTTGTTTGATTGAGTAAGCAGTGCTTAATCCTGTCTCTGCATCTCACTGCTCGTCAGAGGAAATCCTGTCCACATGTACTTGTGACCAGCAAAATGAGGTCTTTCCGTCTGTCTGGGTCATTGTTGAATCGCTGTTTGTGTGTTTTCATTTGTGTCAGACCACACTGCCCTATCCACCTTCTGATGACCCCTGCCATCCTCACACACTCCTTAGGGATGGAAAAGGAGCATTTATACGTGCTGCAGTTCAAATAAGTTTCATGTTCTTAAAGATATTCCAAAACCTAAAATAGAACCGCCCCGTTAGATTTCCCTTTCATGAGCAGAGGAGATCTGGATCTGAGCTATAACCTCAACTACACAAAGTAAACGATTAACCAGGAGAAGGCCAGCACAAATACTGGACCCCACAACAAACAATAATGCCTATATATCAAGCATGAAATGTAAACCAAATTCTGTATTTATGCAGTAGTTATGCATCTACTGTGGTGGCCAGCTGCCCTTGTCTTTGTGAAGCGTGCCTCCTGGCAGAAATCTGTGCGTCGCTCCTTTTCGACCCTTTGTCAGAAATGAGAAATGACCGCTGTTGGTTCTCTTTATTGAAGCAAAGAGCCAAGCTGTTGACATTTGTTTTACTGGACAATAGAGGTTGAGACAGGCCTCCTGCTTAGTGTGTACGCATAAATCAGTAACACACACACACAAGGATGTACAAATGTGTGTGTGTGTGTGTGTGTGTGTGTGTGTGTTGTACTGCATGTCAAGTTGTGTACTCGGTAGTGAACCAACACAACATCCACGCCTGGACAAAGCCCCTCCAGCTTCCATTTCCTGTGAGTGTTGTGGAAATTGCTAGGACTCAGTACAGTAAATCTGGTCTCTTATCCACCATAACTCAAGGATGGACCCACTGAAAGTGTGTGTGTGTGTGTGTGTGTGTGTGTGTGTGTGTCGTGGGGTTCCACTTGCTCTCCTCAACTGTATACTATCTTTTTAGGAAAAATATGTCCAACTCCAGATGAACTCAGCTGTGGTATGGAGGGGAGGTTTCAAAGTGCCTTTCATTATGACTTGTGTGTCACAAGGGCCAACTGAGACAAACAAACAAACTACTGAGGAACAGAGAGGCTAAATGAAAGGCAAGGACGACAACTCTGTGATGAAGAGAGCTGGAGGGGGGCAGCTAGAGAGGGGGAAGGGGGAGGAGAGAGGAAATGAGAGGAGGAAAGCATGAAGGAGTGCTAAAAGTGGGAGGGGAGGAATAGAAGAGGATAGTGGGGCCACAGTAACTAAATGACGGCATTAGCAAAAGTTGGCTTCAACAGATGATGGTTCTTTCTAGATGACATGTTGTGCCAGTTCTGTGATTTGGGTAGATGTCAGTCAGTGGCTTTAGTTCGAACTCTGCTTTGGGCCTCAGCTGTAGTGCCGCACAGAGAGGGCCCATGTCCAGTCAAAGCACAAAGGAGGGAGGCTGTCTTTGTTTATTGGTAAATCCCAAAATAGAACAATGCAGAAAATTCCAGAGTGACGAAGAATGGGAGGGCTAAGGGGTTTCTGGTGCTACCAGGTCACCAGTTTGTGAGAAAAGAATATTTTTAGGCAAGAACAGATGATCTTTCTGTCCTCGAAATGTCATGGAACTGATCTGTACTCAAGGCTGCTTATCAGCTCTCATCATAAAGAAAGTCCCTCATTGACTCCTATAAAATGTTGTCATCTGTATTCCATGACCATTTTCCTGAGATTGATCAAAAGCAACAAGTCCACAATATGAGAAGCACTTGGGAGGTAAACCAGATTGTGGGCGAATAAACTGACAAGAATTCTTAACAAAGGTCTGTCCATCCTATGTATGATTCAATTCAAATGTGACTTTGGATGGGTCTTTCAGAGGTTGCAGATCTTGCTGAAAGCTCAGGCAGTGGACTGTAATGTGATAGTCAGCGTGAGATGTTCCGTCTTATTTACTTCAACAACATCTTATCTGTGTGAAAAAGACAAACAAATGCAAGGGTACTTCCAAAACAGTGGCTTGTTTGCTAAAACACACCCTAAATTTATCTGTTTGTGAGAGTGCAAAACAAATACACGCACACAGCCGCACACAAGCACACACACACTGCAAACTGCCAAAGTACCCTTATCTGAGACGGGAAGCAGGGCATTAAATATAAGATAAGGTTCAACAGCTTCCGATATCAACCAGGGCACAAACCTGGCACTGACACTTGACTTCCTGGCTCTTCAGCATGTGGATGCATCAAAGTGACATTTCCCACCTACTGCCAAGATGCACACAGGAAAGCATGGGTGAAACATAAACATTACAGAGTGTAAAGAGAGAACGATGAAACACGGAAAGCCTCATAAAACAGCTCATAGTCCATTAGAGCACAGAAGGTCACTGTGTTTTCTTTACAGTAAATACCTTGTGTCAAGATACTTTTTTGCCATTTCAAAGCCCATTGAACTGACTAACTGTTCTGTGGACAGAGTGAGAGTTATTATACGGAGACCAAAGGCTGAGATTCCTGCAAAGGTTTAATAAAGGGAGAAAATATAGGTTAGAGACGACCAAAAGTAAGTGAGCTTGAATCAATAGGTCTGGTCGATCCTGAAACCGCTTTTGTACAATTGCCGCATCAACATGATACGAGGACAATTTTGATTAGCAGAACAACCTAGACAAGAATGCGTTGTCTTGACAGGGGCACCGGTGATGAAGGTGTGCATGGGATGCAGGTTATCACTTTAAGGAGGTGAGGTAAGTGGAATGACTTACATGTCGGGCCTCCCTGCGCAGGCCCTCAGTGTTCCTCAGCCAGCAGCGGCTCAGCTCACTCAGCTCCAGGATCGGCTGCACCTTCAGTCTCACCGTATCCCCAGACTGACGGATCATCTCCACAATCTCATCCCGACTCTTATTCTCCACATTCCGGTGGTTGATTTCCACCAGCCGATCCCCTGGGACCAGGCCTAGAGCCAGGTCCTTGGTGCCCGCCCCAGGCTCAGCAAAGTGGACCACACGTCGGTAAACCCCTCCATCAGCTCCGCGATCCAGCATGGTGGTTCGGCGCAGGGAGAAGCCAAAGTCACCAGTGTTACGCCGTTGGAGTTCCAGCTCCCTGGTTTCTGGTGTGGTTGGCGGGACAACAGCTGGAAGCCGGAGGTCCGCAGGGAAGGTCTTGTCCACAACCTCTGGGATGCGGACCTTTTTGGCAGGGGCTGCCACTGGCTGTTGCTGAAGGCTGTGCTTGCGTTGAGGGTCAAAGACTTTGTCCTCCACCTGTGGGGAAGGAGCTGCAGAGTTTTGACCCGAGGGTGTGGAGCCTTCTGACGGACTCTCCTCCTTACTCCTCTGGGAGAAAGAGAAGCGCTTCATGATCTGGCCCATCTGGGAGTTTTGCTTGGCCAGTGAGCCATAGTGGGCCACACGATCACGCACCGAACCATGGTGGCCATCCGGACCAACTTCCCCCTTCAGGTCGTCGGTAGAGCTGGCCGCACTTAGCTGGTCAGCATCCAGCACCATGCTGCTGCGGTTGCTCAGGCCATCAGACTCGATGTCAGTGAGACTAAGCTCATGGCTGCTGGCTACCTTGATAGGGATGGGATTTGAGATCTCCAGCTTGTTCTTGGAGTCCCGCTTGGCTTCTCTCTTGAGGTTGAAGAAGCCGCGGCGCATGCTCATCTCCTCCAAGCTGCGTAGCTCAGCGGCAGACATCCGCTCCTTCTTGTCTTTCTTGTCCTTCTTCTCTGTCTTCTCCTTCCTGCTTCCATCCCTCTCTTTGTCCTTTTTGATCAGGTTGAACATGATGGTGGTGCAATGCTCAACTCAGTATAGCCCACCAGTTTGGCTTCTATTTCCTCACACCAAAGGGATTTTTCCATACAGAGACAGAGATCCAGTTTTTGGGTCCAATCTTTTTTTCTATCTAATCTAACTTCTTTGAACTCCCTGGATACAGAAAGAGCACATTTAGGCAATCAAGATATCTAACATTATGACACAATTAGCATCACTTGTAACAGAAACCCTAATATAATGGATCCTTTCAATGTTTATGAATGGGAGAGCAGAATAAACTAGCATAGAAAAATACAAAATCAACACCACTATCATTATTCAAGGTCCTCAGCATACCAAACAATGCATTAGTGAGACAACATAGAAAAAGTATGGTATATCACAACTGTGGAGACTCTTAAGTGAGCACTGGAAAAACCATAAGCCATCGCTGGCTTCAATTTAGAGATGTGCATTGTCAAACCTCAAGACTATGAAGATTGACGGCCACAGAACTAAAACAGACATTACAGCAGCATAACAGACCAGATAGACAGAATCCCTTAAACCTGCATTTCATTAGTCAAGTCCTTCTCTACCACAGAAGTAAGCAAAGCACCCTGAATACTACATACTGCATGCATACTTGACTACTTGAACGTGCAGTCTGAATTTGCTTAATATTTCAAGGGTTATTAGGGCATATTAACCATTCCATTCTAACAGTTGATGGTCACTGGAATGTTATGGACCTGAACATTTGCAATCAACTGGTATAAAGTGAAAGAGAGCACAACCGTATGTTTACTGTTGCCAATGTTTTCATGAAGTATCGTTGGCGAAAGGGAGAGATGCTAGTAGGCTATAGCCTGTGTAGTAGAGTGGTTCTAAATTATTACAACATGGGCGTCTATTTATTTAGCTAAAACGTCTAACTGCACACTTGTCATACAAGTTAGCCAACCTCTAATTGGGCTTCCAAATGTTCTATAGATTCTTTCCAATGTACCCACTGTGGACTGGGTATGGGACAGGGACAAAAAAGGGAAAGACAGCCATCTAGCATGCTAGCTTTTTATGAGAGGTTGAATAGAGAATTGACCTACTGCACACTAACTATGCACCTCAGAAACTGCAGTGTGTATGTGGAATTGCAGTGACAAAATTGCTTCTGGATTGAAAAGCTAACAAGCTCTCGGTGTCGTACAGTAGACTAGCTAGTAGCAAGCCAGGTGACCAGGCAAACCTCTGTTCTTTGTAAATCGTAGGTCGCTAGCCAACTAGCTAGCCTGTTAGCTCAAATCTGATTTGGGACTGGTGATTTTCCAGTGCCTACTAAATGGTTAGTGGGCTAACTAAATCGCAATAATAAGCAACCCTTTAAAATGGTCCCGTACACATGCATCAGTACCCTCTAGCAAAATCGATATATTTGTGAGATGATGAAATGCTTACCGTTTTCAGTGACCCTCTGTGCTGTTTCTGTCACACCGGTGGGGTTTTGTTTTAGAGCTGTGATGGGTGCAGCTTGCGCTATGAGAAAAACCATAGAAAGCAGCTGCGCTGACTGTGTGATTAGCTGGCGAGTCTCTCGTCACTAGGACTGGAGCTGCCGAAGTTAATAGAACGCTGCCTCCTGCTGGACAAATCGATATTGCAGTTGCAGGCTTATTCACTTTATCGTTTGCTTAAATAGGCGACATTATTCATACCGGTTTACAGATTAAGATGAATAGTTAGCTTTAAGCTTTTCTGATTGTTTCGGTGATAAATGACATATCGGCTGAAACAACAGGTTCGTGTATAAACTAGCATAGCCTATTGGATGCCTACCCCTGTATAGTTAACAACAGTTTCATGAATGTATGTAGCCTACTATGGAAGCATATAGACCACACCTGAGGATACGCGTAACCTAGTTACATCGTCATCAACAACAACTTTGACATTAAAGGAATCGACGACAGATCATAAGGTAAGTCGCTATAAGAACACATTTGATAGGGCAAATTAAACAGAAGACAACTAGGGTACTATTTTGTTGGCCATTAGGCTTGTTCTAATAAAATTACCATCTGGAACATATAAAATGATCTGTTTCGTTCAACCTTTAATAAAGACCTGTAGCACATTAAGCGCTCCGTAAAAACTGTGTTATTAGGCGAGTCAATGGATCAGCGAGGTCTAGAGGCTAGGCCAAAGTGTGAACTTTTCTGGCTCTATGGTTTAAAATGATATATATATATCCACTATATTACACTATAATAATAGCTTTTTTCTGTCGATTTCGTTCTGCAATATCGTTTTCCTTCTAATGTTGCTATAGCATAGGCTACAGGCCAATGACTACATGCAATGATAATACCTAAGTTGTCTGTTAACATGACACAAAACACGTCTCGTGATTTGCCGATGTTTTATATATTATTTTGGAAATATACTTTTCACCTCTTCTTCATCTTTTAACCGCCAATGGTTGTTTTTTTGTTGTTGTTTTTTGCAGTAACTATCGTCTTATTACCTGCTGGAACTAACAACACCTCAGTGCAGCTTTCTAGGACCTCAGACTCCGGTTTACCCTGTAGAGATGGAGCCTGGTCATAATGTCATCAATCCTGTGCCTCCTCAGGTACCTGTGATTATGTCTGCCCCTTACAGACCCCCAAATTGCCCAACTGGTCTCGAATACCTGACTCAGATAGACCAGCTTCTGATCCATCAGAATGTTCATATTGCTGAAATTATTCTCAACTGGGAAACTCACAATTCTTACACTGTAAAGAACAGTGTAGGACAGCAGGTGTTTGCGGTAGCAGAAGAGAATGACTGTTGCACACTACAGTTCTGCGGCCCAGATCGACCTTTTACCCTTCATGTCAAGGACAATCTTGGACAGGAAGTGGTGACAGTCACACGTCCCCTGAGGTGCAGTCTTTGCTGCTTCCCTTGCTGCCTACAAGAGCTAGAGGTCCAAAGCCCCCCTGGTTATCCTATAGGGTACATAATACAGGAATGGCATGTTTATCTGCCTAAATTCATCATACTTAATGAGAGGAGGGAGCCCCAGCTTCGGATCCAAGGGCCTCTTATAGCCTGCAGCTGCTGTGAAGACATCAAGTTTGAGGTGAAGTCCCTGGATGAGTCAGTGGTGGTTGGACAGATAACCAAGCAGTGGTCTGGGGTTATGCAGGAAGCTTTCACCGACACAGACAATTTTGGCATCTCGTTTCCCATGGATCTGGATGTCAAGGTCAAAGCTTCTCTGCTTGGTGCTTGCTTTCTTATCGATTTCATGTTCTTTGAGAAACAAAAGGGAGAAAATTGTTGATAGGTTACTGATGTATTTGTCCACTAAATATTTAAATGTGTGTTGGGTTAGTTGTTTTTCCATTCATTCATTTATTTAGCCTATATTACCATTTTTGGTGCGTTTGTGTGTGTTTTGTATTGTGTTATGATCGTCCTGTTCAATCCATTTTTGTGTTTATTGTAAAACAAATATTACAAAGTGTAACTTAAGAATTATAATGTAGTGCATATACATCATCTTTAAAATGTATCAAAACACAAAATAATGTTTCCAATATTGATGCAATACATGAGATGCAGCATTGAGTTTTATTTCTTGTGAATATTTTGTAATGTTTTTTTTCCAACATGCAAAGATTAACACTGCAAAAGAGTAGAAAATAGCTATTGTAAAAAATATCTATTGTAAAAAAACGTATTACAAAGTATAACATAAGAATTATAATGTAGTTCATATACATCATCTTTAAAATGTATCAAAACACAAAATAATGTTTCCAATATTGATGCAATACATGAGATGCAGCATTGAGTTTTATTTCTTGTGAATATTTTGTAATGTTTTTTCCAACATGCAAAGATTAACACTGCAAAAGAGTAGAAAATAGCTAAAAGAATACTGAGTGTCTGCATGACTGCAAATAGGATGTACATGAGTGTATATTCTGTAAATTACACACTAAGGTTGTTGTTTCTCGTGGGTGGTTTCTAACTCATGTTGCAGCAAAATGAATAGAAGAAAACCCTGGGTTACAGAAGCAAAACAATATTTCTGGGTCAGAAAACGCACATGCTGTGACACAACTGAACACATGGCTTGGTTTATCCCTTTCTGCCTGCCAACTGACCCTAGGTTGGAACTAAAACATAACATGGGTCAAAGTGACATCTCCGCCTACTTCCAGAACATCAATCTCTTGGAGGTTGGAGTGACGATGTTTGTAGGTGTTAGTCTGATTCCCATTGACTATAATCCTGAAGGACAGAGCCTCGCAAGAAATCATGATCTGAAAAGACAAAGCAAGCTGTATTATGCAATGGCAAATTATTTTTAAAGCAACTACATTTTGCCCTGTAAATATATCCATTCTATTAGTGTGAGTAGGTACCGTGAATGGCTGGCCTCTGTGGAAAGGCATTCCTCCACATCTCTCCTCTTTTCCCCATTGGTCTTTCATCTTGCTGTTACGCACCACAATATTCTCATCAAAACGGGCATTATAGTGCAGTGCAATCCCTGTGTTAAAGCCCAGGTTAATGTGGAACCTAGGTAAACGAAGGCAGAGTTCACATTAAAAACATGTACAGTTACACAGTCACCTACCATGAGACATTTTTTCAAGCAGTCACAAACAGAAGTATGTTCACCTATTTGCAATTACATGACATTTAACAGTTTATTCAGATAACATTTCTTACATTCAAACATATGCACAAAATGTTGCAGCAAAACATACATTTCTACAATGTAGTACGTAAATCAAGCTAACAAGACCTTTTGGCATGAGAGCTGGCCATTCCCTGGATATTGATAGTACGACCAGAATAAAGTCCACCGTTGATGATGGTCTTGTATGGGACAACCTAATCCAAATGGAACAATAGTGAGTGACAGTTGTGTGTGATGTTTGTTAAAGACTAAGCAAACACCAAACCTCTTTAAAGGAGTTAGAACATACCCAGTTAATCACATAAATCCTCAATCCATCAAACACATCAGTCAAACAATTCTTTGCAAAAGCGTTATTTTTGATAATTTTATGATGAATCTTTGATCTTTTTTCCCTTACTGATCTTTTGTAAAAATGTGTGGCCTAGGGTGCCCATTCGGGATACTGTTTTTGTCATCACTGGAACATGTTGAGTACAATAATTGTCTGTGTTCATGTTGTTACATCTGACATGGTCCTAATTCCCATTCGATCTCCCTAACCTGCTGTATCTCCTCCTGTGCTGTGCAAGTGGAGACAGGTGTGCATGAGACTGTCCTGTTTCCACAAGCTGCAACAGGTTTCAATTAACACCTCCATAAGTTCCAAGTCCTATCACTGCCTCTGTGTTCTTTTAGTCTGTTTTCTAGCCTCTTGTTGAGCCTTGTCTTCAACTCTAAGTTGTAGTTGTAAGCAGTCCCTAGCCTTGGTCTCTGGTCCCTGTCTGTGATAATGTATGCTGACATGGTTCATTAAATTATTACATTATTAAACACATATCTGGGTCAAGTTTTTTGTGCTTACACTATGAGAGTCAAGTTAGAATCATTTATAATTTACTCCTCGTGCAAATATTTCCATCATGAAATATTCAGTGGTTTTCATAGAGATTTATCAATTTACATATCCTTGTTGTGCTGGAAATCCTGGTTGTGCTGGAAATCCTGGTTGTGCTGGATATCCTGGTTGTGCTGGATATCCTGGTTGTGCTGGATATCCTGGTTGTGCTGGATATCCTGGTTGAGGAGGGAATCCTGGCATGGCAGGAAATCCTGGCATGGCAGGAAATCCAGGAAATGCTGGTTGTGGAGGAAAGTAGGGCTATGGTAGAAAAAAGAAACAAAAATTATTCTAAAACTTTATTTGAATGCTTTATGATTAAGGTGGATTGTCCTTTATTTACTTATAAATGACAATATAAACTATGATGTAGTGTACAGTATTTCAAATCATGTTACATTAGTCATAGACCATGTAATTCAAGCATATATTTAGCAATGCTATAACTCACTGCAGGATTTTGGAAGGCAATAGAGGACACTTCCACATTTCCCCCAACTGAGATAGTGTCCACTGCATTGAAGGGAATGCGATGACGGTAATCCATTATATGGCAGCCATTGGCGTTCAACTAAGGTAAAAGAGGAAGATCATGAGTCCTATATGGACCTGAGGACAGTGAACAAGTTATCTATCCCTTGTGATATTTGTAAGCATTTCAGCTACATCTTCCCATTACTTTTATGTTTATATGTTTATGTATTCACAGTTTCGTAGCTCAATTACAGTACATTAGTTGCTTCCTTGCGTTAATCCTTTTTGGCTTAGCTCCTACATTTTTCTTTGGAAAGCAAACAAAATTTGTAATAAAATGTATATGCTATAATGACTAAAGTGCACATTATTTCACTATTACAATATCAGTGTCATTTTAAATGTAAATAGTGCATCCACACACACACACAGAAAAAAAGAAACAGCATTTTAAATTAAATTTAAGATAAGTAGTCTTGGAAGGTGGGGGAATGTTCCAAGGGCAAGGTTGGCTTTGACAGCCAGTGGTCACTAACAGAAAAACCATAAATGAAGGAGTTGTGTGGAAACCTTAGTCATTTGATGGGAGACTAGCAGAGGGCTAAAGTTGAGGTTACTACAAATGAATACTGTTTAAATGCTGCTAAGGTTACACTTGCCAGAAGTGGCTAGAGAGCAAGACTGCAGATATTCTCATGAAAAGGAAGTAGTCAGAAAGGGGAAATGGAAAACTGTAACCTGGAATGATTCACGTTGGACTGTGATCATGAGGCTGAAACTGGAACCAGGGGTGAAAGGTGAATTTTGCTTCCGCTCCTCCTTTCCCCATGAGGACCGCTGGAAAGTGTTGGTGACAATGTATCCTGGGTGGCTGTCATACCGAGGGTTAAAATGAAGGGCTATGTCTGCCCCTGATCTAGAACCACACTGTAAATTGACATGGAACCTGAGATTGAAAGAGGTTGACAGATGCACACAGAAAGAGAGAGGCAGTTCGTTATTTTGCAGCTACTCAATAATGAAAACGGAGATTCCCAAAGTAGCAGAAAGTTTTCAGATTTCTCGCTATGAAAGGTCGGAAACACTGAGCACAGTATGCTCCTGTGCCTCCCTTAGAACCATGAGATGGTGAACACGCATAAAAAAGACATGCGTATTAAAGGGCTTCCTGCCCCATGTCGACTAAAGAAACGGAAAACAAGAAGCCTCTAATCAGAAAAGGAGTTTTAACCGGGTTTTTTTTCATCTTTTTTTGAGCTGTACTGTACTGGTAATCTAGGTAACATAAATGGTCTGATAAGGCTACATCTATACATACGTTTTCAAGGCGACAGCAAAGCCTATTTTCGCCTTATCTTGGATCTAATACGTTCTAGCACGTCGAGTATGTCAAACACTTTCTACCAAGTGAACTATGGACAACGGTATCCGGAGTTGCCCAATAAAATAGATTTTCGTAGAAGCGCCACGAAATTCGGCATTTACCTCTGAGCCCCAGGCAAAACTCGACCACTTATAGTTATGGTTTTCCCTTCTTGAAAGCCACCTTGGATGGAGCCAGTGAATGGAATGCTCTAAAAGAAATGGGTTATTATCATATCAAAGGACAAGCATTTAATAAAACAATAAACAATTGACTACAAAAGTAGCGTTTACACACACATCCGTACGTTATGTCGACTGACGTTCAAGCCGATTGAAAAATGCTACAAACTTCTCAAGATTGGAGGAAATGAAATGGTTTAATTCAGAGCTTCTGAAGTGTTCAAGTATGTTCAAGTATGTTATGATTTACCTCATTTTAAAGGTATGAAATATTTTCTTACCGGGTTGTAAAACGGTTCCTGGTTATAAAATGCCATTTCACTTTGTTGGTCCAAGTCGTCAAAAATAAAACGAAGGTGGAAAATTAATGTTGTAGCCTTAACTGATTTTTTATCTGGGGTTTACTCGTTGCTGTGATCAGCGTTCCAGTTTGGAGATAAGCATGACTTAACTTTCTGTTTCGTTGATTGAGGTTATATTGTATTGGGAGGAGTGTTGAAATTGAAATCGTAGCGTACATCAAACGTTTGAAAGGCTTTATCAGTTGATTGTTTTAAAATATGTCAAGTGATTTGGAAACTGTACGGTATTAGAATGGCTGCTACATTAAACGATAAGTCAAATTTAGCTTTTTTTTATTTGGCAAGAGTTTTGCCGCTTTGCTAGTCATGTTGGATGGAGCCAATAGCAAGGTTGCACTGAAAGCTTAAGTCAAGTCAAGTCAAGTTCTGATTTATTGTCATTCCGCTACATGCAGGGCATACAGTGGAACGAAATGTCGTGCCTCACAGAGCCACGGTGCTACATAAGTACAGGCATACAACAGTACAGGCAGATAACAATCAAGTCAAAATAAATATAACAATGTTCCCTATACATAAACTAGAAAAATACAAACTATACAAACTGTTTGCAAGGAATATGAGCATGTAAACATACATATGTTGCCGATATTACTGAGTCTTTAGTGCAATTTGTGTACACACAGCAGTGTGTGTGAAAAGTGAGTAGTGCAGTGGAAAAGTGACTAGTGCAAGTTTCAGATGGTCTTAGTTTCAGCTGGTATGGGGCTTGTATGGGGAGTCAGAGAGGGGCGGGGTGATTAGAGTTCAGGGCTCTCACAGCCTGGGGGAAAAAGCTGTTGAGCAGTCTGGCAGAGCGGGCTCTGATGCTCCGGTACCGTCTGCCTAATGGTAGAACCTGGAAGAGGCTGTGGGAGGGGCCTCCGACATCATCATGTCTGACAATCATTTACCAAGTCAGCTGGTCAGTGACCTTGAATAACACACACCTCACAACCCATTCGCCATACTGACCTTAGAAATGAGACTGGTGACAAAAACTACTTGTATTTCTGTGTTTCCATATAATTAACACATTAGGCTTTATTTATTATAAATATTCCCAAAAAGAATCTACTAGTCCATACTCAGAGACCATAGATCTACATATTACGTGCACCATTATGGTTTCAGGAAAATATGAAGAACAAATTTCTACATATAGCTTAGACTTAAATCATTTGACATCATATAAGAGAATGGTCAATAATAATGAATACCCAAGCATCATCAGCTATTTTTTGGTTGAATCAAACCAATGTTTAATTCAACATCTCCGGGTGTATGTTCACTGTGTGCGCGTGTGGTTGCCCACTACTCACTACTGTGTGTGCACTTGGATGGGTTAAATGCAGAGGTAAAATTTCAAGTATGGGTAACCATACTTGACAATACGTCACTTCACTTCACTTCATCTCATTCTGAATGTAGCATATTGTTAATTAATTAGGTGACCTTCCTCTCAATCTGCTTATATTAAGCCATGAAGCAAATCTTAAGAGGTAAACACTTAGGGTCATGATATCACACCTTCCTATCATAGAAAAGCAACACACACAGAAGTCCACAAGGAGGCTTGCGTTTAAGAAATGTTGCTAGCACAAGAAGGCAAAAGATCTCATTATAGTGATTGAAGTTTTATTGTCTTTGAAACTAGAGAAAGTGCACAGACACCACAATCTCTATGGTTTACAATACATAAAATACAGGCCAAAACATTTGTCATTACCAAAAATATCTATATAAAGATATATACATAAATAGGTGTCACGTACCTATTTAATATACACATCGTATAAAATCTTTGTACAAATAATGAACAGATATGTACAATAAATAAACGCTTTACACGTATATATGTACACAAATCTGATAGATGAGAGACTGTATTGTTATCACTGCACACATTCGATCACAGTAGTCTTTCACAAGGTTGTCTTATTTCATTACATTCACCCATTCAAAACAAGAATTCACTGGAGATTTACCGACAAGAGAGATAAAGAAAGCGAGAAAGGGGGGGAGAGAGAGAGAAAGAGAGAGAGAGAGAGAGAGAGAGAGAGAGAGAGAGAGAGAGAGAGAGAGAGGAGAAAGAGAGAGAGAGCGCAAGGGAACACATACTGACCAAGGCATATAAAAGAGCAGTGGTGACCCATCTCATTATTATAACATTTTTTTGTTTCTTGATAAGACTCCGTTTTATACTTTGACAATCCTGTTCAATGCTACCTTCAAATCTACACACTCACACTGCTGTTTCCCTATTCACAAGCAAGTCCAGTCTTTGTCTGAGAGATTATGTGTGTACATAAAGTACAGCACACAATTCAAATGGTTGTGTCAAACCAAAGTTAAAACCAGAACATTTGACAATATGCCGTTTTTAATTGCACAGTAAAGATACCAGCCTGTAGTGAACAGAAAAGGTCTAATACACTTGGAATTTGATGGTGTATAGGGAACTTCAAACCTTTCATGTCTTTACACAGAATATCAGATGACGTGTATTTCCACAGAAAAAAGAAAATTTCCACATCAGTTTCCATTTACGTAATTGTCTGAGACCTTTGCTGTCTTAGAAATACAGAAACAGGCTTTTCAAGCCTTAACATGCAAGTGCATGTGTTTACCTGCCAAGTCAAACAAAGAAGGCAAATGGCATTCGGCACACAGTGAAAGGATGTGTCTCAGACATATTGATCCTAAGTCTTCTATCCTCTACCCTATCCAAAACATAATGTGCATCGACAAGCTATCAGTGCTGGGGACAACTTGGGGATCAGCTGCTGTACTTGTACATGTAGGGACAACGAGAATGCAGGCCCTGACAGCAGTGGTCACGCAGACAATGGTGGTGATCCCATGGCCTTTGTATACAGTATAGAAAGACAAAAGAGAAGTAAAAAGAGAAACCGAGAAATAGGATGAGGTGAAGAAGAGGGGGGGGGGACAGGAGTTTGAATCAAGAAGGAGAATACACAGAGAAGGAGAAAAAAAGGGACGGCCATTTTGAAAGGGAAACATAGCAGAGAGGGCATTGTAGAAGTGGAGTTGGGATCCAGGAGAAAGAGAAGAGGTCAAGGAGAGCAGTGGATGACAAGTCAGGACACCGGCCAGGACAGAGGACAACCGAAACAAAAAGAGACAGAAATAAATGTGAAACTCAGAGTAGAAATGGATTTGAAAAAGATGCACTAAGAGGAGAAAATTAATGCAAAGAGATTAAACACCAATAGAAGCAACCTCCATAAGACAGGATAGACGGGGTGGGTAAGGAATGGATCAAACTGAACTTGATTTCCTTATTAGATACACGTTATCCACAATTAGAAAAAAATTACATGGAAAATAAAATCATATGAAAGTAATCGCTGATTTTCAGAAGGCTGGATCATTCTGGTTACGATTCCAAAACATCCTGCCTTTCACAGCAGAACCGACACCTTCATAGGTGCGCTGTTTTTCTTTAACTTGGTCTTATGCGAGTGTGTGCCAAAAGTGGAGCGGGGTCAATGGAGAGTCAACAGTGGCCCCAAATGATCCCCCTCACTGTTTGTCTAGGATACATACTCTGCTGACTTCCAGAAGTGACCAGGATGGGACAGTCTGCGGTTGAGCTTGGGCAGCTTCTCTAACATGTCCGTCAGCTGGGGGAACGTGGGTCGCTCACCCGAATGGAACGACCAGCAGGCTGTCAGTATCTCCTGGAGGCGTAAGGATTTAAAATCATGTATGGATTATGTTTAGCTGATCATTTGTTAGTACTGAACTATGTTATTAGTCTGTTTAAAAAAGCAAACTTGACTATCAAGCAGTAAAGTATACATATTTAATAGACTCCTGTGGTCTCACCGTGATCTCCTTGCCAAAGCTGGCTTCTGATAGGATTTTCTTGATACCCTGGCCACTGCCCACCAGCCATATTGTGGCTTCTGCTGGGTGGTTTTTGATTGGCCAGTCTCTGGCCTGCAGCTCGTACCAAATAGTGCTTAGGATTGAAATTTCTCTAGTTAGCTTTACATGATTACAGAATGCACTGACGAATACAGTATTGGTGGGTATAAGAGAAGAATTGGGTTGCAAAACCCTTGATGTTTAACAGGATACAAGTGGATCTTTAAGTACCTGAATGCATAGACATCTGCAGCTTTGGAAAAGGGAAGTTGGTCCTCATGGTTGCCAGGGCCCATCCTGCGTGCAATCTCTGGGGCAAGGTAACATATCCATCCATGAGGTAGCTTTAGCTTGTCCTCTCGCCTGGAAACATGCGCACAGACACTTACTGACTTAGGCTGCGGTGTATGGATGCATTCCTCTGTTCTTTAAACAAGCGTAAAACACTTACCTTCCTTCTTGAACTACTCCGGACATTCCAAAAAGGCCAAAGTCTGTGATGACCACTTTGTTTGAGTCATAGAAAACATTCTTAGACTTGAGGTCTTTATGGACAATCCCTTTGGCATGAAGGTAACCCATTCCCTGTCAAGAGGATTGGTGATCAGGTCTATGTACTGAAATAGGAGTTGTGTAATAGCGCTGTAATATTGGTAACATACCTTCACAATTTCCTGAGCAATTTGCCTGGTCTTGTTGATGTCCAATGTGTGCTTGGAATCTCTCACCACAGAGAATAACGTTCGACCTTTACAGAAACTGAAAAGAAACTGGGTTTTTTAAATATTTCATTAAGAATACTATGCAAGCAATTGATAGATAGGGTCAAGTATTGAATATACACTACTACAATGAATATGAAGTTTAGAAACACAAATACATAATATTCCCAAATAAAAAAAGGCCTTTTGGAGGTGTCAATGGCCATCACGTGACCAACCTGGTGATGATGGCGAGGTGTGGTGGGTGCATGCAGGCGCCCATGAAGAGCACCACATTCTCATGGCGTGTCTGTCGGTAGTTCATCACCTCCTTCTTGAACAGCTTAAGGTGGCCCTGGTTGGTACCATCAATCTCCAGCAGGCGGATGGCAACCTCACCATGCCAACGACCCTTATGTACTTTCCCCCAACGACCCTGAGGGAATGGGACAAACCAATATGTTGTTTGGTTTGTTCAAGATTCCAAATATATATCAAATGCCTCTTGTAGAGCCATGTAATCATTTTTTATTGTACCAAAACATAAATAAACATTCCAAAGCCAACTTGAACATAACTGACTATATCATTCATGTTAAGTGTCACTAAGAGAACCTAAATTGGTAACATGAAGCAACAACACAGTTCTCTTTACCTAAGCCTGGAAAGCCAGATCCTACAGAAACCTAAAGGTCTGTACTATGCTGCCCTAAATCTGCACTCTACCTATGGCCTAAAGCTGTGTTGTCGGCAACAAAGCCATCATTGAGGTTTACCTTGCCGATGAGTTCACCCAGGACCAGCTGTTCATAGGGGATGTCCCATTCCTGCAGGTAGACACTAGTCTGACTGGCTTTACGGGTGATTGGTCCCCTCCAGTGGCCCCCACCCCCAAGGCCCCCTGAGTTGGGCAGATCCTCCAGTTCATCCCCGTTGCACTCTTCATCTGACTGCCTCTCCTCTCTTCCCTCTCCGTCCCCAGTGGTATTCTCCTCTCCAGGGTACTCTTCCTCCTCTGCCTCTCTCTCCTGGAAAGACACCTCATCTTTATTACCAATGAATACATTATTGGCCTTACTGCTGAACAATATGTTTCTGTGCAAGGGCTAGTCATAGTTGCATGGGTATGAAGGACATTTGTCTCACGACAGTTGGGGAAAGAATATCACTCATGAATTCCTTGGATGAAAGGGATCAAGCGACATGACACACAGTTACAGTAGATATCAAATCATGTAATGTAATACTCAAGCTCCAAACTGTTTGTAATTGTATGTTATCAAAGTAAGGACTGGCACTCCAACAAAAGTTCAAGATCCCTATATGATTTGCGTTTCATTCTTTTATTTGGCACAGCCAAGACAAGTAGCTATCCAATCAGATGGTATCAGACACTAGACTGACTCCCAATTCAGAATGGAAGACATTTTGCTTCTCTCACCTGCTACCTTTTATTTAGGTCAGTAATGTTATGCTACTTACCTCTCCACTCTTTACTCCAAGATTCTGCTGCTCAGTTACAGCCAGCTGGGTTTCTCTGTCAGAAGGAACAGAAGGAACGGTCAACATACTGTTTCAACTACTTCTTTTTTAATTGTCTGTGAAAGTATTTAAAACACACAAGCCTGAAATCCTCAGTTGACCTTTCCAGAGTTTTTGTACATAACTTAACGTCACTTGAGGTCTCTTACCCAGTTTCTTGGTATTTCTCAGGTTGATTTCCACCAGGATTAGAGAAAGTAGGAACATCTGTTGATATGAGGTTTTCAGAATGAAACATACATTTGAACAAACAATAAAAAAATATTATGATATGACATGTGAGCATTCTGCACAATCATTGAGTATGATAATAATAATACCAATAATATCAACTTGTTTTTGCGTTCTGTGATAAGGTATTGGCATACCACCAGTTAATTATATACGCTATCAATTTTGTAAGCACACAGCCACAAATGTCCAAGTTGACATTAGTGCACTATTACATGGCATACAAATACAATAGCAAAATAGAAGTTGTATTAATAGACAGGAAACCGATTTTTGAAACAATTTTTAAATGAAAATGTAACAAAAAATGCTTCATTTCCATCCACATCCAGCAGAGGGAGGAACAGGGTGCACAGACACAGATGCAGACACAAGAGACTTGTTAACTCACCAGGAAAAATAAACTGTTGTCTAGGCTGTGAATAATAGGCAGCTAAGGGAACATATGGAAAATGATTGGAAATGAGGAAAGAAGGAAACTGGATACAATGTTAGAACAGAAACAAGCAGTGAATTAGATCAGTAGGATTCAAACCACCAAGCCTATTCAATCTGGAATTGAAGATTAAACGGGAAATTATTCTTGGGTTAAGTTCATGTTATTACTAGTTTAACTACATAATTTGTATAGACCATCACTGGCTGATTAGCACTATGAATTAGTAATAAAGATTAGAAGAGATTAGAAGCGGCTGCTGCCTCGAGGTGCCTGTGAAGCCTGCAAGGCTGAGGCCTGACCTGGGAAGCTGAAGCGGCTGTCTCGAGGACCCTGGGGTGAAGGGTTGGGGGGTGGCGTGGCACTGACGCTGGGCGGGTTGCTCTGTTGGAAGGGGGCTGGTGAGGAGGGCGTGGAGGAGGTGGTGGACGAGGGGTTACTGCTGGAGTCGATCGGGTTCTGCAGGGAAGGGTAGTCCTGGAAGAAAGGAAAGGTTTCAACGTGCAAATATGGGACACAGAAGGTGGCATAAAAACACAAAATCTCCCTCAGCCACTGAGATGACTGTTGCTGTTGAGTCAACAGAAAACTCCTTATGAGATCTTACCTTTTTGGTTATTGCTTTAGGTAATGTCCCAAACATGACGGGCAGCTCTGCATTGCGGTCTATTTTATTATTGATGTCTGAAGGTACGGATTCTGCTCTGCGTATTGGCACTGCAAAATATTCAATAAACACAACATTAGTGCACAAGGTATTGCATGTATTTAAGTGGATATTTGTTCAAAATACATTTCAGTTTTACTGTGTAGTCAAGACCAATTCAAATGGTAAAATATCCAGGCCCAATATGTATTGTTGGAGATCAGAATGGTATTGTAAAGTTGTTAGGTAAAACCTCATTAGGTATAGTGTCACCGGGGAAAGCAGGGACTTACATTGCACAAATGATATCCTGCATGATAATGCTTCTTTGGTACATTTGTTGTGACATTTTAACCTAAGGGAAGAGATGCACATGTTACACACACAGCCGATAAAAGCTTCAACTGTAGCCCACCTTCCTGAACCTGGAGGCGTATTAGAAGACTCTTACTTGCAGTGTTTGCACTTTACTCCAAACATCATACTCTTGTGACAGACCTGACACGTCTGAGAAAGCCAGGACTTTGTTGAAAACCTTAAAGTGTAGGAGAGGTTGTTTGATTATTTTGAATACTTGTTCAAACCACAAATGACATCTACAATCGACAAACTTGTTTGTCAAGTTTGCAAAGGAACCGTTTCGATTTAAGAAAAACAACTGTTCCTGTCCTTCAACACTAACACTCTCAATGGAGCTGAATTGCTGAAAATATATTCCCGTAAAAGATTTAAACAAACATCCACATTTCCAGTAAAATAACATTCCTCTGAATGGTTTGCATAATTGAAATTCCTAGACTTTCCAGGCGCCGTTCTTCCTCAACCAGTGGAAGAATTCTTGGCTGGGCTGTGCCAAGATATAATACAGAGATACAGAGATCACATCCCAGAGTGGATTTGGTAGATTCTCTTCATGTAGCTTACTAAACCCATGGGAAACAGGGTAACAGCGTGAGGAACCTTCCTCAAAATGAACCTAAAACGGGCAAACAGAAATAAGGCATACTGGGACTGACCTGTGAGTTATAGCGAGGCCAATATCCCTCCTCATCTGCGGAGAACTTCGGTTGATTGCCAAGGTATCTAGAAGGGAATGAGAGAAAGACAATGATAAACAAGGTGTTGTGTGACAAAAGAGAGATAACAACATTAGATGTACTATCAATCAAACAGGAAGTATTTCTATCTGACACACTATGTAGGGTGGTAACATGCCATTTGCAATGCGGGGCAATCAGGCTGACTTACTCTCCAGGAGAGTGGGGGTGCCTGGGAGTGTATAGGAGGCAGTGGCAGGACCGGGCGTGCGTGCTGACAGCAGGGGGGAGCGTGTGGCAGGTTCCTCATAACCGTTCCCACTGTTGTTGATCTGCACATTCAGAAGCAGCTTGTTCTTCTTACCTCCCCTGTGGGGGAGAGGAAGTGAGGTCATTCTAGTGTTGCTGTCTGATGTAGTGACCACATCAAAGGGAGCACTGATACATGGAAGGGACTTGCTAAATCAACAGTGTGCCTACTAGTTCATTCTACATGACACTGCTGACATGCGAAAAGGAAACTTCTGCATGCAATCTTTGGACAAGATCTTATCTAAAGTTTATTCCAATTCAGTCCATTTTATAAGACAATATTAAAGGTGTCTGAAAAACAAGAAGCAAAAAGTTGTAATCTATTCAAAAGGACAACGTCAGTATTTCCAACTGAATACCCACTTTCTGGGAGTCGGCTCCTCGATTCTGTTAGCCAGCTGGGACTCGTGACTCTTGCTTCGCGTCAGTGAAATATTGGGCAGGAGCTGCAGAAGTTTGCGAGACGGGGGCGGTGTGGTTCGAGGAAGCTTGTTACGACTCTTAGTGGTCGGGGTGACAGGCGGGGTGGCGAAGATGTGCGCTGAAGGAGTGAAAGTGTCCGTCATGTCCTCTGCGCAGGTGTAGGGCACCCGGTGGTCTGAACAGGGCACAATAGATACAGAGACAGAGCGGCCGTGGTTGGGGGTGCTGGGAAGGAGGGCAGGGCTCTGGGGGAGGTCCACTGAGTAGGACCGGTCCTTGGGGGGCGAGGTGGCACTGTCACACAGAGGAGGTTCTAAGATGCAGGTACCCTCGCTATGGTCACCACCTACGACAGAGTAATGATGGAGCGGTGAGACAGCATGCAGGTGCAGGAGAAAAACGTAGGATCAAATAACAAAACCAGGAACAAAACAATAGAAAATGGTGACACACTAGTAACCGAAAGTAATAACTACAACAAATCATAGTATACAAATTGTAGAAGGAGGAAACTGTAAAGGAAATGAAGTTCAAGAGTTTATAATGACTCATAGGAGACGTGGTTACAACTCAGGTGACCTTATATGCTGTGGGGGGGGATGAGCAGGAGAGGACATGACAGATAGGATTAAAAACAAGTAAACAGAATACATTTTGTAATCTACTCTACATTATGTAGACTAACCCTAACCATCAATGTATGAAATAACATTACACAAACATTGCATCATTCGGTTCAAATGAAGTCCGTTTGAGTAACACACTTTGCCTCGCAAACAAGCAAATGTGTCCTCACCTATTTCAGTGGCGCTCTTTAGGCAGGAGAGAGCAGCAGTGAGGCGGGAGCACTCTTCAGAGTTCGAGCCTAGTCTTCTCATTGTGTCCCCCACTTGAGAACTGGACATCTGCAGCAAAGCATCCAAGGACAACTTTGCTGGTAAAGCCTGAAAAAGCCCAAATATAGGGAGAGAGCAAGAGGCAGGGAGGCAGTAGGTAGAGGGAAGGAGGGGGGGGGAGTGACGGAGAAAGAGAGCGGAACATTTTTAAAGAACAGGAGGGTAGGAAAGAGACAGATTGAACAAAGGAATCCAATATAAAGATATGTTTCAAATCATGAGAGCTTGTGTCTCACAGTCAGATTTATAACGCATAATAAAGAGATGTTGAGATATGTTGACGTGAAAAAAAGCTGTGTCGACCATTTCCTTTCAGTCAAGACAATGTGGTTGGAGATACTATTCAGTAAAAAGCCACAATAAAAGAGGCACTAGTAGAAACCAAATGAAGGCAGAACTAGGAAAGCCAAAAATAACAGGCAGGGATCAGACAACACTTTTTTACAGCTGCAGCCACGTCAAAATGTCACAGCAGAGATTCATAGACATGCCTAAGAATATTTTACAAGGCTAAAATACAAGTCAAACAACTGAAGAAGATATGAGCTGGTGAGATAAGACTGAGCTGATCTCATGCAAGAGCCCTGAGGTGGAGATCTGGTTATAAGATGCAGGAAGTTGATGGGTAATGTGTAACGTATCTCTGTATAGTGCTTTGAACATGGGAGAGAAAAAAACCTTTTTATTCTCCAACTCGACACCTATGCATTTATGCATGCCTGGCTGGTGAATCCTGGAATATATTGGCAAACCGTAAAAAGCTTTTGCCATTAGAACATCCGCCCCCGTTTTACAGGAATGCATTCTCTCAGCCCTGTGTCTCCCAGGAGACCGCCCCCAAGCTCAATGGACCGTGCTAAAAAGAACAGAAGGGGTTTTTTGTGGGGGGTAGCTTAATCGCCTGGCAACCAAACACTTTCCCTATTGTTTCCATAGTAAATAAATGGATAGGGTGAGATGATGTGCACAGAAGAGTGTGTGGTGACTGGCATGAAGTGCTTTTGGTCCATGTGAACTGCTGAAGATGCTACTTCGGGGTGATGAAACCTTAGATTAAAACCACAATGAAAAACAACTAAATTCAACAGCATAGTTGAGATAAAAACCAACAGACACAAGGTATTCAGTACTGGAACTGAAATAAATGTGTACCAGATTGGAAGTTCAGATTGGAACAACTGAAGTATATGAAAGAAGGACAGACAAACAACTGCAACCAAAGAGGCCTCTTCAAGCTAAACATATCAGTTATAAATTATGTCAAATTACATTTTGTGGGTTTTGCTTTACTTAATAACGAGGTACGTGTGTCCACACCATGTCTCTTGTTGTTCATGTGACGAAAACAGAAGCCATTAGCGGAAGTGAAGGTTAAAAGCAATATCTGACCATAGCTTTGGCCAATCTGAAAATAGAGTAAACCAAAAACGTAACTTTATGTGGTGAAATATGGTTTGTGAAGTCTCAAAGGAAAGCGAATCACCATGAAGCAACCAATGCACAAATTTGGTGTTTTGAAGTATTGTGGACCAACATGGCTACAGTGCTGTGACAGGTGTAATAGTTAATAGTAATAATATTGTCTATCGGAGTTAGTTGATGAGGTATTGAGGCACTATAAGTTCATTAAAGTTTGTATGTCGTTCTTAAAAAACACTGCCTTCATATTGAAAATCGTTCCATTGGTTCACTTGCTTCTTTTTCAACTACTCAGTATTTACAACTTTACAGCCTCGTGACAGCCTCTCAAATGGGACTAGTGGGCGTGGCGGCACACAGCCTGCGTATTTAAAAGGCAGACGAGTTATTTTTGCCCTTTTGTTTCAATTGACAAAAATAAACTAACCCGGTAACGTAGTATATCTCCATAGACACCACCCAGGCAAGTCCCTGCTTGGTATTATGTATTAATGGAAAATATGGAATATGGAGAAAAAAAGTGGGCCTTAGCCTCCTAGTAGTGATGACTTACCGAGTATGAAACAAAAGCTTTGAAGTAAAGGTTACAGGACAGACGTGTGGTCGTAAAAGGAACAGGCTTCAGCTCGGGGTTCATTGAGTGCCCACTTAATACAGAGGACAGGAAGATCAAAGAGAGGGTGGAGTGGGTGGCAGCTACTGTATGAAACCATGGAGCGGAGAGAGACGAGAGAGGAGAGAGGAAGGGAAACAAAGAAAGAGAAAGAAACAAACAAAGAGAGAGAAAGAGAACGAAAGGGTCCAAGAACCAGACAGTCTCTGATCCACACACACACACATCATTAAAGAAGTGCACATGAGCCATTATCCCACATTTGTATGTGAGCACACATATAGATACTTGTTGACGCTTTCAGAAAAATGTATGTGTTTTCTGTGTATATTGTGTGTTTGAGCCTGTGTGTGTGTGTGTGACTGAGTGAGAGAGAGAGAGAGAGAGAGAGAGAGAGAGAGAGAGAGGGTGGATCATTATGCAGTGTGTGGCAGGCCAGGACCATAAACTGACTGTGTTTGAAAGGCTGACACATACCAATACCTGGTCAGTGTCTGGGCATGCCTTGTGTTTAGTGTTGACATAACCAGAAGCATGATATAAGATGACGACTTACTACACAGGCTATGTAAAAAAGAGAGAGAGAGAGAGAGAGAGAGAGAGAGAGAGAGAGAGAGAGAGAGAGAGAGAGAGAGAAAGAGAGAGAGAGAGAGAGAGGGAGAGAGAGGGAGAGAAAGAGAGGAAGAGAAAGGGAGTGGTAGAGAGAAAGATACCATCATTCCATCAAGTCTCTTTCTGTCAATCATTAAACAAACAACAAGACCAAAAAGGCTGGAGTTCATTCTAACACTCAGAGCCGGTAACTCCTGAACATCCACACATCAAACACTGGAGACACATGACACAAACAACACAACACACAGACGTGTTTAGAGGATAGACAACACAATAATGGCAAGTACACATGTTGAAACGTCTTATCAAAGACAACAGATATTACCATCAATGTGTCTCTACTCAGACGCCACGGTACAAACCCTGAGCTACACAACGTTCATCAAGCTGAAGACTGTGGAAACAAATTGCTCAACAGCTGGAGAGTAACAAACACAATCTATCCAAACACAAACAAACATCTGATGGACACAATCTAGGCCCAGTTACTATTGTAGCCTGAGCGTAGTACTGCCGATCCTTCCCCATTCTACGTACCATGCTGATGATGTTGACTCCGTTTTATCGTTGCTCCTTCTCATAGTCCAGAGGAGATTACAAAACCAAACACTTCAAACTCCTGTCATATTGTGTGAAGAACTGAGAAGTCTTGCCTTGCGCACACTCCCAGTTTTTCCCCTCCCTGTCTACCTCTCTTTACCTCAGCCCCTCCCTCCTTCTTTCCAACCAGTTCGATAGCCAGTCTGCCTGCCGTCTGCCTGCCTGCCTGCTTCACTCGCTCCATCTTCCTGCTGGCATTTTAATTGAATGAATCAACAACTGGTCGTCACTGCAGCCCCACAGTCCCCACCAGCCCCTACCAGTCCCTCTAACCCTCTGCCTATATAAACCAGGGGAGGACCAAAACACAATAGCCCCTAAAACTGAAGAACAGTCTGTGCTGATTGGTGGACGTCCAGCACATTTAAACAGCGTAAACAGTTAATGTTACAGACTTTATATGGGCTGATATCCTTAAATGATATAGCTCCACCACAGGGTTATAGTCAGGACTAGTGGTACTCAGGGGTTAACTACGTATCTTGCACTGTCAGCAATCTTAAGTATAGGCAACCCCATTCAAACTACCATGACACCAAAACTGCAGCAGTCTGTCTCAGGACATTTTCTATAGAAATTCGAGAGTGGTGCCATGAGAATCACGAGTCAAATCAGTCTTTTCCCACCTTGAGATAATGGCTGCGCTTCCTCTGCAGTACTGCATTTTTCCCACCCTTTACTGCCAAACTGTTCCAAAGGTGACTTGCCACACAAGACTAGACACAGAAGGAAGAGAAAGGGGGGAAAGAGGCTGATAAAGGGAGGGGAGAAAATGGGAGGGGTACGTATTCCACAAGGGCACAGGAAACCGTTTTCTTTTTTTGTTTTTTTTGAGGGGGGGCTTTGCAATGTTCCTTTTTTCCAACTCCCCCACTTCCAGGAAAGGAACGGCTTGCTGCAACTGACCTAAGATTTCACTTGCCACTGCGTGTTGTCGTTAGCCATATCTTCCACTGCAGATAAACGTTTTAACGCATTTAATAGCCCAAATGATCAAACACATATTATAGAACCATTATTAAAAAGATAGGCCAGTATCACATACATGTATTTGACCCAGACACGGGCATAGATGACTCAGACCATGGGTCATCTGAGGGGGAGGAGGTTACAGAATGACCAACCTGCTCTCGCCCATAGGAAAATTTTCATTGCTCATCTCAGCCTCTTCATACATTTTTCAAAACTGTCCAGTCATGCAAATGTATCTGAGGCACGTCTGATCCCAGCTCCCTGGCCGGAGGGGAATTCCTTTCCGCCTTCTGTGTAAACAGTAATCCCTCCCTACACACCTCACTGATTCGAACTCACACTTACACAGACACACATGCACACGCACACGGCCAGACCCATACGCACACACCTAATTCACTATGCACTTACATGAATATACTGTCCTTGCATCCGCGTTCATGCACGCACAGGGAATTTCGAATGACAGTGCGGTCTAAATGTGTCCTCTCTCGGCTCATCTGACTTCAAAGGTGCTTAACAGAAAATGTCAGCAGTTACTTGCCAGTGCCACCTATTATAGTGTGCAACTCTGGCCAATACTTTCTGTCCTCTGCGTCACATCATGGATGGGGCCATGGCTCATGAATGCCTTTGTTGCAAGGACCCTCAGACCCATGGAAATGATCACAAAGTGAATAAAAGAGAATAAAAAATCAAGACTCAAAAGCTTCACTGTTCTGGGGCGTAATGATCCAATAAAAAGCCAACTAAAACTGCTCAATGAAGTCTTCAAAAGGTTTTTTAAAACAAGTTTAGGAGTCATACGTGGTCTATTCTCAAATTACAATAAATATAATAAGTTAAAGTTCTGGAAATCCACACACAAAGCCAGGAATGCAGGTGCCCACAGCGCATTTCACAGTGCAGGCGTTTCAAAGTTGCCTGGAATTTGGTCAGTTACATCGTAATTCTCTTGAGCAGAGTTTGAAGTGATCGGTCATCCTTTCATCCAAGAAAGGCCAACATGAACAAAACTATTCAACAGCAAGGCAAAGAAGCTAAATCGCATTATAAAGGCAAACATACAGTAAAGTCTTATGCAAACAGGAGCAATGTTTCTGATCAGACGCAACATTGGCCTACCTACGTACACTGGACAGAAAGCCATGTGCTGGACTCTATTGCTCCTGTCTAGTGCTCCAAAATCCACTGCAGAACAGAAGGCATGGGCACATGTTAGCCTTGTTGCTCTTTGTAGTTCAAACTTACAGCCAAGTGAATCCAACTTTCTTTTGTGCTGTCTTATTGTGAGAGTGTGTGTCCAGCCTGCTCCACTGCTAAGCGAGTGTACTCCTGCTCTACCAGCAGCATGTGTTTCTGTGTGTGTGTGTGTGTTGGTGGTATGTGGGAAGGCAGGAGTCGGTGTGTAAAAATAGCATGCTGGGTAAAGACAGTGAGAAGGCGGGGTACAGCAGCTGACTTGGCACATTCAGGAGCCTCAGAACCAGTTTGGGTTGACTGCTCATCACAAAATGTGTGTGTGTGTGTGTGTGTGTGAGGGGGCGTAACAATTTGTCCTTTAAATTAACATATATAATTAAATAAGGATACCTACAGTAATTGCAGTCAAGTTGTACATGTTGCTCACCTGACACTAACTTTGTTAGGTTTGATAACAGAAGATCGCATTGAGGAAGAGTGGTTGGTAAAGGGGTTGCATGTCTCTCAAATGGATGAAAAGGAATGAATGCGTTGCGTTTCTAAAATACTAGTCAAATAAACTGGGAGAAGTCGGTTACTTCTAATGTGTTGCTTCAATTCATACATACTTTGTCTTCCTCCATTGTCCATTCCTCCCACTATACACCTCCAACAATTACCCTTCTTGGTCAAACTTTCTCACACTCCCTCTTCCTCTCTTGGCTGACCTTAAACTTTTCAATTTGTAAACAGGGCATAGCAGAGCGGGTTTAACTGGTCCCATTGTGGCTGACAAAGTAGAATGTTCTGCTATGACATTACAGTTCATAATAACACAGTAACACAAATGTAAAGGGTATTAATCCGACTTATGGCATGTTGCCAGCTCCTTTTGGGTGTGTGTGCATAATTAGAAGAGTTGCCAAGCATAGGATATTAACCTGAGTCTTTGGAAGCTCACAACCTGTTGCCAACACCTGTGACAATTGATATGCGTGTATTCAGCTAGGGGTTCAGTTCCATTTGCGCTTCACTGCTTATGCATTTGAATACAAAAAGTCCAACTTCAAAAGTGGATCTCTGGTACAGGCCGCTGAAACAAACATATAAAACACACACGTACACTTACCTGTATGAGCTCAGCTCTGAGGTTAATGGTATGGAGCCAATCCACCAGACGAGGGTAGCTTTCCAGAGCCAGCGTCCTCTCCATCTCAGGCACTACGTGTTTGCACTGCAGTTGTTGACGGATGTAGTTCTTCAACTTTACCTACAGGGGGCAAAGACAATCGTGAGAAACAAGGAATTTTACTTATGGTGACTTGTTGGCAGCATTTTGATCTCACATATCAAAACAGAGTACAAACCCAACATGGAAACAAGCTTCTGAACGAGTAGAGCCGTATATATATATTTTTTGGCAACAATGACTCAAAGGAAAGACGCAAGTAGGAGTGAGGACGGAGAGAGCAACGTTACCATACAAGACCATTCAAGTTAGTCATGATTTGCAACAGCATGGTTGATTGTGGTAATACAGAAGCAACAATCCTCACTGCAGGAGATGTCTGTAAACCCAACTGACACAGCATGGCTACTTGTCTTGCGAAGCACCTTGCTCAAGGTTACAACAACCCCTTGTGACACTCATGGTCTCAGTCAGATCCCACCATTTATCTTGAACCAGGTTTGTGTCAACTAGGGCTCTACTACCAACAGTCAGTTTCGATTTCTTATCATTTACAGTCAATTCTGTCTTAAGTTATGCAAATTCAGGCAAAGGAGCGACACTCATAAAGCATCAGGAAATCCCCTAGTGAACTGTGGGTTAAGGTGGCTTGAAGTCAAATGGAAACAGAGTGAACGTAGGAAAGGCCTTACACTACTGTAAGACATCATATTGACAGTACCGTGGTACTCTCATGGTAAATATTTTTTATGAAACATGTAATGTACAGCCATATTAAGACAATATAAAGCAATATTGTGTACAATATTACCCAACCAACATCAACACAGCCCACAAATAAAAAAATATATAATGCTATTGAAATGTGCACAGATGTAAGAGTGTGTAGAAAAAGAATGCTTGACAGCAGCAATACTGATATCTAAAAGGTGAAATGAATGACCAAAAAGGGTCACGAAATGGTTATTTAAAGGTTAAAACAGGAAGCTGTGGGAGAACCATTTCCTGAGGTGAATATCAGGCAATGCTTTCACAATATAGCTTGTCTTGAGGGAACTTGTCAACTATGCTCTGAACACACATACACAAACGCAGTTACACACAAACAGGGTAGTTATACTATTTGAAAGTTGGGCAAACCTACCTACGCACATGTACATACACCAATGAATGGACCTATTGGTGGAAACACGGGATGGTCTGGATTTACAGGCACGGCGTGCAACACCTCTCAACTGCCACGCACCACGAACAATAATATCTCAATATCAATCATGCATTGTGCAGTGCAGCAACAGCATCATTTCATTACAGACAGCCTTACATTTGCATGTTTCTGCAGCTTAACAAATGTTCCATACATTGGAGACTCATGTGCCGTGAGACTCTTTGTGTCCCGCATAATGACTTAAGAGAGAGTAGGGCTGTAATTATAGACTCAGAGGGTGGCTCCTGTGTCCAATGTAAACACAATACAGAACGTTTACATCGGCAAACCAACGGAACCCGATTCCCAAGCCTTTGAGCTCAGGTCCTACTACCTGACAGACAGGCCTTTTGTGAGATGGAGGGAGGTGGGAGAAAAGAGATGGAGAGAGATACCAGTCTGTCATAGGCTGTCATCTGTTTCTTTTGTTCTTATCCGTGTTGATTGATGACTGCACCAACCCAGAGAATAGTTCTTCCTCCTGTCATCCTTTTTTCCCTTCTATTCCTCCCTCGTTCTCTCTGGCCCTCGCCTCTCTGTCTCTCACTCTCGGCTGGCCTGCTTTCTTGCTCAACAGGCTGCAGTGAGAATGCGTGGGTGGAGACATGCTAAATTTAGAATCTGCCTCAGACTAGTACTCAACAAGAGCTCCACACTCTTTCCAGCTCACCCATCAGCAAGGCAGCAATTATAACTCATCCGTAGACCACAGGGATCTCTGGAATACTTTAAATAATGTCAACCTCATGTGAGGCCTGCCAGTGAGGCTGCCTAGCCAAATTTGTATTTGTTGACAACCACTTCTATGAACAGATCATGAGGCAATTATAGTTGGCACTTGGCATATGTTAGAACAACATTTAAATTAATTTTCCATGAGCTTGAACATACAGCTCAAAAACAAAAACGCCAGGCCAATATTTAGGGAGTAGGCTTGCGACTTTGAAATTCAAAACATAATATTACAGGAAGCTAAAATTGGACTAAACAAACGTGGGCTTAGTAACAAATTTGATATGAGAATACACGAGAAAAACAGTCGCCCAAACATTGAGGTTAAAAGCAAGAACCAAGTCCAACCGGACACACATCATCAAGATCCAACTAATTGGAGGCTGCAATTAATGTTTTGATAGCTCATTGTTTGATGAAAATGGAATGGAAAAGGAGGAAGACATTTGAGAGAATTACATTTTCGCAGGGATTACAGTCACTCAGACATACGCACTTCCTTCACAGTTATCCAAAAATGTTGTCCCCTCTTCCTGCAACGTTCTGTCATGCAGTACGTTGTAACACACACACACACACACACACACACACACTCACTCACACACACACACACACGAGGAAGTGTAGTTCAGCGTTGTCAGCTGTCTATAGAGGATGCTATTTTGTAATATCCTAAAGAGAGTTGAACTTTCCGTGTCCAATAATACAAGGCACCAGATGCCTCGATCAAATGCTAGTTTACACTGACACACGAAACGAAAAAACGAAATTGTTAATTGTGAGTTTTTGTTGCTGGCAGGTCGCATTTAATGGAGACACCTAGGGCAAGGTGTGCGTGTATGTGTTGGCATGCGTGCAGTCTCCCATATCATGTGACAGCCTGTTAAGACAAATATCTCTTTGCATATTTATTACACTATAATTTGCATTTCTTTACTAAAAGTGGGCCTGTAGACTGGCAAATGTTGTATCGTTTGGTCGTGTGCCAGCGCGTACTGCGCTTGCGCATATCAAGGTACCCTTACAGTTTTGCAGTCCAGTGGGAAATCCGACTAGGTGGATTAAGTTATTAATACTGGTCGTATTAGACTTGTAATTTTACGTGCGAGCCTTATTTATAGTTTAGTTAACATTTTGTTCATCTCAACCCATCTCGACAGCGACAAGCATTTTTTCGGCACAGGTGCAATGAACCAACAATGGACAGGAAGTTAAATAAAGACGCAATATATACGCGTAAACGTAGACAACCTGAAAATAATATGTAAAGTGCATACACGTTTTTTTCCCCAAAGTTACATGGTAACTTTCAGAAGTGGGTACAATGGTATAATATAGCTACCTACCTCTAAAGTACGTATCTCGTGCTGGGTGAGGTCATTAGAAGCAGCACATTTTGTCCTTAGTCCTTGGAGGCTGGAGATGGAGATTTCAATCATACTTTGGATGAGTTTGCATCGGTAAAGAGCAACATCTGCGAGTACTGTTTCATTTGAGACTTCACTACAACCAACCACCCTGCTATCCTCACTTGGCAGTGGCACACTATCCATTCCTCGGCATCGACGTATGCAGTTTGATTGTTTGTTTTGAATGGGAAAAAAATGCAGAAGATAGAATAAATCTAAGAATTGGGGAAAAAATTCAATGCGTAGGCTAGACGAGTAAGATCTTTAGAAACACGCGAGTTCTTCGATTTGACATCAATTTGACAGCTGGGTGTCATGCCAATGGCAAACATCTTTGGGTTCCGTGTTTCTCCCTGCCCTATAGAATCACTGGTTTCCCTACCACGTTCGTTTTGTCTTGTCAGTTACTGCTTGGCCGTGATGCATTGTAGGAGATGTAGTAGTGAATAGTCTCCACCTTAAAATTCAATACCTTTTCAAAACTAAATCATACAGACCTAATTCGGTAAACAGGTCAGTTTACAACGCCTTCTAGTTTACACAACGTTGGACGATTGTACCTTTGTAAATTCTATTGAAACCTTAGATACAATTGGTAAGATTTTCCAAGTATAAATATGTAAAGTTTGCTATACTAAACATGTTAGTGACGCCAGTATGAATGACCCTCAATTTCTGTTGCCTTGAAGCTGTAATAGATATTTTAACATCAGACAAATTCAAATATAAGAAACAGCAGTATCCTACAATCTGCGACCTCCCCCTTCAGTAGGTTTGGTTTAACAGTGGTTTCATAGAGGAATATACTCCTTGCTGAAGACGATTAATTGCCTGGAACAGGATTTTTGGAACACAATTGGGTGGAAAGTAGCGGTATGCTCCAAAACACATACATTTGCATTCCACTGGCACCAAGCGGGTTGTTTGCTATAGAACAATCACAGAGCCTCATTAGCTTACTCAACATGTTTATTTAGGACAATAAGAATTTGAATCCCACATTTGAGAGGTAGCATACTTATTATCACGTTTTTGTCCATCATTACGGTGAACGTTTGACAACTTTTATGGTAGTGCAAAATGCAGAAGTTCAGTATAAATAACAGGCTAAATAACTTGGTAAGAGAGTTGGAAACAATGTTGCACATTATTGCAGGGGGATTAGTGTCCTAATTGATATATATAGCTTTCAAACGGAGGTTGAACTTCATTGTTTTCCTAATAAACATAGAGGAAGGCCTTTGCATCCTCCCACATACAATATGTGTTTCTAGAGAAACAGAACTGAGTTCTTGAAACATGGAGGGAGCATGTTGTTGGTCAGAATGAGAATAACTCATTTTTTGTTTAGTTTCTGTGCCCACAGATGAAATTTAGGATGACATTGTGGCCCGACTTTCCTATGGGAACCGTTGTCAACAGCTGGAAAACATACTCCCAGCTTGACAACAACACGAGTGAAGCCAAACTCTGAAGCATCAGTATTCCTAGCGTCTGGTACTTCCTGTTCCCTGGAAACGTGTTTTTTTTTTTTTTTTAGCTGGAGGGTTTGGCAGAAGGCAATAAACATGCATGTCCCAACTCAATTTAACTCAGTGGGATGTTCCTCTAGTAATTTAAAGATTTACAGATTAATTCACTTACCAGATATTTTACACTTTGCAAGAAGAGCAAAATCTGGTTTTAGACAGGATTGTTTTCCACACTATCTGATCTCATGCACTTCCAGCAGCTATTGTCATGGGAAGAAACGCTGCTATTGGATGAAGTTGTGGTCTGCTGCAACTAAAAAGCATTGTGGGAGTCAGCTTTTAATTGGTCTCTTAAATCATGTAGTAACGTCTCAGGTATTTTCACTGCCCATTCACTCTTCCCACTGTCATCCATTATAGCGCCTTGTGGCTTTGAAAGCATCTTGCAATAATACGACACACATTACCTGAACATTAGGTGAAATCTGTAGTCATTAGCTGGTAAATTGATGTCTACCTGACTGGTATGATATGGAAAGGCAAAATAAATCACCAATGTTTCAGTAAAAATTGAGACATCAATGAAAGGACATTAAATAATTGATATATTTCAGTCGCACTAAAGTCTTTATTATGTATTCCACAATTGATTGAGTTTGAGAGACACATTGAAAAGTATATTTCACAAAAATATTAGTCTTGTGCCTTTTTTTTTAACCTCAGGCTATCTAATCCTCGGATATTTGGTGGTTACCTGACATCTACTGATATGACAATGGACTATAGGTGGTGCTAGATACTAGGGTCTGGAATGACGGCTCACAATCCACATGTTAAAATGTTTAAACCAGTGGTGTCCAATCCTGGTCTTCGAAGGCCACTGTCCTGAAAGTTTTAAATGCTTCTCTGCTCCAGCACACCTGATTCTAATAAATGGGTTGAATCAGGTGTGCTGGATCAGGGAAACATCTAAAACCTTCAGGACAGTGACACTTGAGGGCCAGGATTGGACACCCCTGGTTTAAATGATTTATACTGACACAAAATTATGTTTCAGGGTTTTATCCGAGATAATTCATGTGACAGAAGAATTTTAAGTTAATGTGTTATACGAGGGTGTAGGGAAAGAAAAAAATACATATATGTACTTTTCATTAATGATTGAGGTAAAAAACAAACACACATTTCAATATAGACAAGACTATCCGAAGGGATCAGGGTGTCCTGACAGCACACAAGCATAATGTTGTGTTACGCAAAACCTGGAGTGGATGTAGTATTTGTCCTGTCTCGATTCCAAATAATCCATAAAATTATGAACCACCAATTTGCACTCACAACCTCCCTGTGTACACGTAATAAACTCATGGGCACAAGGTAAGCATTTCCAGAGAAGGCCGAAGTGAGAACAACAACAAGGAGACAATGAAGGACAGGCTTCAGCAAAACAGCAATAGCACAAAAGAAAAAAGGTTGAACTGATCTGAGGGCATTTCCAGGCTACAAGCAGACCATCAAGGCTACTGATGTGGCCAGAAGAAATCCACCAAGTTTAACGAGTGTTCGCATTTGGCAGATTTGATTGAAAGGATTTCTGTCAGTACAGTTGGTATGAACAAATGTGAAGGCAGCCATCTGAACCTAGGAGCAAACCAAACAAGCAGGGCGAGACCGCCTGAAAAGTGATTTTCTTTCCAAACAAACCATGAAAGTTGGTTCCTTTGGTCAGGTTATGACCTTAGCCTTATGCCTTTTGATCTCTCAAGTCTCTCGCATTTCAGCCATTCCTCACGCTTGCACGCAACAGCTTGTATTGCATGCATGCTGAGATGATAGTTGTCATGAGTTATATAGAGTAAAAAGCCAATCAGAAAAAAAACATGTGCTGACAAACAATTAACACTTTGTTTGATCGGTTAGTTATCTAAATCTGTTTAATGCACTCTCAAGAAAACTGATAAAAATGGTTGCACCCGTTTGAAACGTGGCAAACTAAAACATGGTTATCAAAACTGATATGGCTTGACGCCTATGCAAAGGGTCTTTAGGCAAACACACATTTGTTGTACAATGGTGACGTTTACTGATTGTAAGTAAGCCTATGACCCTGGGACAGGCCACAGGAAAGCCATTTACTGACCAGCTAACCAATTATGTAAGTGGGTGTACATTTCACTTGGTTGTTTTAGCTCACACAAATCAACTGGGGTAACCAGGCAGTTTGAAAAGAAAATAATATATCTGTTGAGATATCCAGTCCTTGAAACTTAGTCTCTAAGCACTATTTGGTCTGATCAGAAGGCTATTTATGAAATATAATCTTAACAACAAGATCAAGGTATGGTTAGCTACAATTGTTTACTTTTAATTACAAAGCTCAATCGCCGCAATGTGTAGATATTTCAAAACGATTACTTTTGCATTCCTTTACTTTTACAATATTTGAAATGTCATAATACAATATAACTTGTGACCTGTTCCTTCCACCAAGAATCATTCACTTTTTGTAGGCTGCTATCTATCTAACTAACTAAATAAAGATAGATATATAGATACCAACATAGTGTATGTTTTGACTTTGGGTCAGTAAAATGTACATTGAGCAAGAAAGGCTTGCAATAATGCACATTTCCAGTTAACGAGCAATGGAAGTTGAGGTGTGAATCTCACAGGACAGACTCATGACCTTCCTGGCTTCAGCAGTTCACGCATATGCAACTAGAAGCAGGCCCTCAGAGTCCAGTACCCCTACACACATATGCAACTAGAAGCAGGCCCTCAGAGTCCAGTACCCCTACACACACATGCAACTAGAAGCAGGCCCTCAGAGTCCAGTACCCCTACACACACATGCAACTAGAAGCAGGCCCTCAGAGTCCAGTACCCCTACACACACATGCAACTAGAAGCAGGCCCTCAGAGTCCAGTACCCCTGCACGCATATGTCCATCCCCTATTTCTTCCACACCCCTTTTGTGTTCTGAGTTCTCCTGTTGGTTTTCCGATACGATAAGGATCAAAATAATTTAAGCAAGAGCTCTTATCATGGTCATCCTTTACCTTACACTCAAGGACAGGAAATGAGAAAGTCTCAATTGATGCTTTCCTGCCCTAAATAAATAATCCTTAATCCGACTTAGATTAGATT